>JAXQQM020075177.1:0-13092 GCA_034641835.2 Pinus albicaulis
TAATCTTATCATAAAGTAACGGAAAAGGGTGAGAAATTATGTCAAAGAGAGGATAATTCTGAGGTTCAACACAAGGTAATTTCATTTTACATGTAGAGGAGCAAAGTGTTGAAAATATGCTTCATTTTTATTCCATCTTTCAAGATGAAAATCTCGCATTCTTAGTTTATCCCACATCTTGTAATCTTGATAACCTATCAAATAATTTTAGATCCTTCATTCAAGTATATACTTTGGACAACCATCACCATGACATCGTTGTTTCCATTAACACATGTGGTGATGGATACCCAAGTACATCGAATGATATATTTCCTTTTTCTGACGACTCAGATTTGTATGGTATCGATTCAGAATATGCTTCTCATAGCTTGCAATATTCATTTGTGTGATGGGAGTTTCTTTCATTCCAAAATGATTCTAAAATTTCTTCAATACATTCAGCTTCAGATATAAAATATGAAGAAAAAAGTTGTCAGGATTTTTAACCTTTGGTATACCTTGTTGAAGAAAATCAAAATCAATCTGAATTTCGCGTTGGTATGCTTATCTTTGATCATTATGATGATGAAGATAATATTATGAGATATAACATGCATGTTGATCTATTGTTTTTACAATCTTATTATACAATTAGTATTTCTACACAAGTCTTTTCATCTTTCCCCACCTTTAGCACATTAGTAATTGTTAACACTGGAAAATCATACAGCAGAAGATGACATTATTTAATGTCAAGCTAAAGGATTTACAAGGTTGGAAGACATTACGGAATCCAGAAAGTATTTAAAAATCTCAAAGGTTTGAATAAAATCAAATTTTAACTAGTCTTAAATGTTGATTGCATGCATTATCCCTCGAGAAGAGCGCCTTCTATGCGTCTTTTGGCCCGATAAGTGCGCATTCCTGAGAGTGGTGAAATGTCACTATCCGGGACCACATAAAGCAAAGGAAAAGTTACTCCTTACTTGAAGCCACCTAAGGACAGCCACCAACGCCTCCTTAGACACTATGTGAGCACACAATAGAATATTTCGAGCACACAAAGGAATCATACCTCTCCCTTGGGTCACCATTCATAATGTACCAAGGGAGGGAAGGAGGATTTGAAATCCCCTATATAAAGCCACCATGAGATGAAGAATGGGTGATCACATTGTTATTTTGGCCATAATTTCCCAAGAAATACCAGCAGTGTGTGACCCAGAGCTGAAGACAAAGGGGACTCACTTGTTGGCCACCCAACAAGTTCAGTCCACATAGTAGAGAGAGAGGGAGACTGCACCGAGGCAAGCTTGGGATAAACACATCCTTACATCGGGACCTAGAACCATTTTCTAGGGGCCCTTTGGCAATAGGGTTAAGTATTTATCTCCTTACTACCAGCGCTCAATAAGAGGGGCTTAGAGCCACCATTTGCATTATTGTGCCGTTTGACTCGTTCAGAGCTTTTGCTTATTTATGTTTAGTTTTAGTTTAGTTTTTAGATTACATTTGCATGCTTTTGATTCCATATAGTATGCTTATTTACTCCACTTATTTCTGCCTCTTACTAATAGTTTAAAGGGGTAAACCACACCCTAAACTGGTGTGATTTTTTACATATGTGCACCAAACAAGCCACAATAGGATTGGTGACTCCACTAATGTTTTATTACCAAGTTTATGTGGTTGTGCCTTCTTTTGCAGGAGACCTCTGTCTATGCTGTGGAGTGGAGCTGAAAGTCCTCTAATCTCTCTTGTAGTCCTAGATTCACCCTGAGTGATAGACTGAAGAAGAGCAGCTCCTAAAAATTTTACTTGCAGGAATTTGCACGTGTTTCTTCCTCACAAACGCACAGGGTGCACGTTCAGTGCTGACCCACACACAGAAAGCGCACCTGTCTCAGCCTTTTGCGCGCAATTTACGGAATGAGAAATTTCTCCCTAAATTTTGTCTTGTTCTTCTTGTAAGGTGCTTGGCAGCCCCTAATGCATCTGCCAGCACTGGTTGTGGTACCCCGCAGCTTGTTAAAACTCACTTTCAGCTTCTTTCTGTAGGCTTAGTGTCAGTGTTACTTCAAGTTGATTTTTGCAAATCTTCACATAGTTTAAGTAGGGGGAAAAGTAACTTGCATTCCAAAAAAATTATGTTTTGAAAATTTTGGTACTTACACCTAGATAACTAGTCCAAGCAAGTGGCCCACGACCACGCATGCATAGCTAGTTTGCTTTGTTCTAGTGTAAAAGTTTTCAGTTTAGTTCAATTTTTGCACTAGGAATTACGGGACTAGGATTGAATTGTTTATAGAAGAGAAAGTAATCTTTGCTACCTTTGCACCCTCCGGTGATCCTAGGTAAGCATATGAACGCTCCATATTCACAATTCGCCATCTCCCTATAGTTAGTCACATAGATTAACTAGGAAAATTTGAAAGCGTCCCATTATCTGCACATGTTTTCCATTTGAGCCAGGGACAATACAACATAGTTTAAATAGGGGATTTTGTAAAGGATCAATGATATCCACACTATTAGGTCTCTATATTACTAGTTTAGCCCCTTATTGTTATTATTGTAGCCCCCTTATTTTTATTATTGTACCCATGTAACCCCAATATTGTTTTTATTGTGCCCTTACATTGTTATTGTTAGGTCGGCTAGGATTACATTATGGCCCCACTAGGATTACATTGTGGCCCCATGGACTCCTATATATAGAAAGGAGGTTTTTTCATTTGTATCATCCAAGAATTGTTCATTCATGTAATGTATTAGAGGTTTCCCCCTTGAACTGGCTTATTCCTAAGTCGTTGATATCTCTTTTCTTCTATTTTTGGAGCTGGTTTAGTAACATTTGGTATCAGAGCTTTGGATTCTAGGGTTTCGCTGCTCCAAACAGGTCATCATGTAATTTTCGCTATAACTTGTTTTCTACGAAGGTTCAGAAGCTGAAATTATTAGAGTGCAAAGCAGAAATCCTGAGGAACATCGTCGCAAAATTTCAGAGGTTGATTCAAAATATTTTTGGAGATATTATATGTGGAAGTTATGGCTTTTTGTAGGCTCCTCAATTTAACCTAAACAGGTCATCGCAGAATTTTTGCTATAACCTTTTTTCTACGAAGGTTCAGAATCTGAAATTTTTAGAGAGAGAAGCTGAAATCCTAAGGAAAATCTTCACAAAATTTCAGATCTTGGTTTACAATATTTTCTGAGATATGGTCTGTGGAAGTTAGGACTTTTTCAGGCTCCCGAATTTCATCTCAAAGAGGTGATTGTGGGAAAATCTTCATAAATCTCTCTCTAAGCATCGGATTGGAATTATGTAAAAAGTGGACACAAGAAAACAGAATGTAGTTTCTTTTCTATCAATTTCATAGCCGAAGGAGGAAGTAGTGACACGTGGCAAGTCATACAATTTCGCTCTACTGAACCAGTCCATAATTAGGTCATCGTAGGAGATTGGGCACAACTTTGTCTTCAAGAATCCAAATCATGCCAGACCTATGGCATTCAAAAGAGGATTCAGAGGGATACCTCAGTGCCAAATTTCAGATATTGAAGATTCTAAATCACAGAGATAATTCAATTTCAATATCGCACTCCTCAAAAGCAAGAAAAAGGTGTGTATTTTTTTCGAATTACATAAGTCTCGTTTGAAAAAAAATAGTTTGAATTTATTCCAAGGGCATATTGAAGAATAGATATCAGTATTGTGTTCTAAAATGGACCCTAAAAATAATTCAACACCCATTAAGCCTTCAAAAGTCTCTACTATGACTCATGAAGACAAAGAAACACAACATGAGATATCAAAATTACAAGGGCAAGTGCACCAAATTTCGCTATCACAAAGAGCAACAAAAAATGAAATGGAAGTTTTGAAGAAAGACGTGGAAACTAAGATGGATGGTTTGAAGAAAGGCGTGGAAGCTAAGATGGAAGGCATGGAAGTGGGCATGGAAGCTAAGATGGATGAAAAATGGAAAACATGAAGAATGATATAAAGCAACATCGAAGGTTTGTAAAATTTGATACAAGAAATGATTCCTAATGGTGAAAAGATAGTAGAAGAAACTCATGATGAGGAAAAAACAAATGTTAATCGTGATTTCATAAAATCTAATGTTGGATTGAAGAACCACCATATTTCAAATATGGATATGAGGAAATTTTATGGTAAGGATCCTGTAACATGGATACTACAAATGGAGCAATATTTTTATCTCAATAATGTGCAAAACACACAAAAAGTACGCATTGCAACTTTACATTTAGAATAAAATACATTTGTATGGTATCGACGGTTTTTCTCCCGTAAAAAAATTGTCACTTGGTCAATTTTTACGAAGGAAATGATAGCACATTATGAGGATACAAAAAGAAACACCTTCTTTAGCCAATTGATAAATCTCAAACAAAAGGGTTCAGTGGTGGAGCACATTGAGGACTTCCAAAAATTGAATATAAGGGTAACTGATATTCTAGAGGAACAGAGGATTGATGTCTTCATATGGACTTTAAAGGATAACATCCAACATGAAGTTCATGTTTGGGAACCTGATTCATTGGAAAAGGCATTCAGGTTGGCAAGAAAAATTGAATTTAAAATTATGGCAACAAGGAAGCCTACCACTCACATATATAAATATGGAAGTGTTGCTAATCCTAGACTTCTATAACCTACAAGGTTGACACCACAAAAATTGGAAGAAAAAAGAGCAAAAGGGTTCTACTACAGTTGTGATAGAAAATACACTAAAGGTCATAAGTGTGCTAAGAAGAAATTATTTTACATAGATTGTGAAGAGGAGGAATAATATGAACAAGAAAATTCAAAAGAAGAGGATATACACCAGGAACCAACTCTAGAAGAATAAGAAATGAGTCCGACCATATCGTTTAATGCATTGGAAGGTATTACCACTCCTCAAAATCTCAAGATAGAAGGACATATCAAGAAGAAAAAGGTAATAGTGTTGATTGATTAGGGTAGTACCCATAATTTTATTCATTGTAAGGTAGCCAAGGAATTGAATTGCTTCCTATACCCAGCACCAGAATGTCAAGTGATGGTTGCAAATGGAGCAACTATAAATTGCTCTCGAAAATGCCATAATTTCAAGCTAACCATGGGGGAATATATATTGAATATTCCAATTCTTTCCATTCCAATGGGAGGTGTCGATGTTGTACTAGGAGTACAATGGTTACAATATTTGGGGACGGTAGCTTTAAATTTTCAAGAACTTTTCTCAATTTTTTTTTAGAAGGAAAGGAAGTTGAATTATGGGGTATCGCAAGGAAGTTAGGAAAGATAATAAGCTCTAATTTATCATGAAAAATCTTTTGAAGAAAGAACAATGAGGCTTAATTGCACAATTATGCTCACTAGAACTTCCATCATAAAAATCATCTATTTCTCTATATCTCCAAAAAGTCTTGGACAATCAGTCCAAGGCGTTTGAAACTCCCAAAGGACTCCCACCTATTCGTGATCATGATCATGCTATGCATTTGATTCCAGGAAGTGTTCCTCCAAATATCAGGCCTTATAGATATCCTTATGTCCAAAAGAGCGAAATTGAATGTATGATTGCAGAAATGTTAGAAGCAGGTATAATTCAACCTAGTCAAGTTCTTTCTTTGATCCTGTAGTATTGGTACACAAGAAGGATGGATCATGGCGAATGTGTATAGATTATATGGAGCTTAATAAGCTCACCATTAAAGATAAATTTCCCATTCCTGTGATTGATGAATTATTGGATTAATTACATGGAGCAATTTATTTTACCAAGTTGGATCTTCATTCAAAATATCATCAAATTGGAATGAAGACTGAAGAGATTCCAAAAACAAAATTTTGAACTCATGAAGGTCATTATGAATTTTACTGCCTTTGGCCTTGTTATCTCAAAATTAGGCCCTGATAGGCTTCTAATCAAGGAGACCGTGAGTAACTAATTCAAACCAGGCTTTTAGCTGAGACTTAGCCTCCTTGGCCTAAGAGGGCTCTCTCAAAGTTTTATTGATTTTCAAATAAAAGTCAGATGGATAACTCTATGAGTAAATGGATTAAATTTAGTAATTTTTTGTACTACAATGAACAAGCATCCATTGGGCTTATGGGGTCACTTTATGTTTTTACTAAGCATGGATATCAAATCCATATGGAAGTCAGGCCATATTAAGGCTTAGATGCATCAGTAAAACAATAAAACAGTAGGTCACACAGTCCATGAATATATGAAGGAAGTTAGAGCACCTTCACAGTGAGTTCTAAGTAACATACACTCATGCCAGTACAAGTAAAAGATAAATGATAAACATAACAACATCAATCATCCATAGCCTTTTCTGAATCCTGAGCAACAAACTAATACCATTGTATTAAGATAAAAATAGAGTTGTAGATAATACCAAATATTGCACTTGTTCCAGCAAAATTCCAACCCTATGCTATTCAATTTCCTCCCTTTTATAGAGTATTCATTACATCTTAGGATTCTCTCCAATCCTTTGAGGAGAAATCAAAATTTTACACTTAACACTTTTCATAAAACAAACAACATCTACAACAAATAGTTAAACTGTTTGTTTACACTCCTAATACAATTAGGACTAAAACATCATTTATTAAAATATGACAACCTTATCTAAATACTTAAAACAACACTTGACAGCTGCATCTTCTAGTCTTTGACCATGATCATGTCTATCTTCTTGCTGTTAGACCCCCTTTATCTCTTCCTTATCTATCCCTGTAAATTAGGATAGCGCTTCTTGTATAGTAGCTGAGTTCTTCATTAATACCAATTCGAACCTTTTGTTGCATAATTTTAACTCAAAACACATGAAAAATGTCTTAAAGTCTTCATATATATTTGATGTTCCATCTATGTATATTTCAAATTTTCAAAAATGATGTGGAAACTGCCATAATGTTGCGCTACAAAACTGTCTGTGTTTTCGTAGCGCAGACCTTTCTTTCGAAAAACATGCTTTAGACTCCAATTAAATGTTCCAAAACCCTTTGAATCTTCATTGATATTCAATATATATCTCCCATCAGCATCAAGGCTTCAAAATTGAACCATTTCTTCTTCTAAATTTAAAAAAATTAACAAAACTGCATCCTATAGCAGTTTCAGAGCGAGCTACGAAACTGATGAGTCTGCTTCACCAGTATCGTAGTGCGTTACGAAACTGCTGAGTCTTCATCTTTCTCATTTTTTTCCTAAAAATTTCAAGTCAGAAACCTTTAAAAATTAGTCTTCAGGTGTAGATCCATTCTTATAACAATAACCATCAACCTTGAGCAGTTTCAAAAATGGAGCATTACTATATAACCTTCAAAGTTTATTTCAAAGATGAAACTTATTGTTTAGGTTGTAGCTCATCTCCAAACTAATTTAACTGTATATTTAATTCTTCAATTATCCTTTTGAGCCTTCTGTTATTAGCCCTCAGTTTTATGTTAACCATCCTGATGAATTGGCTTCCTTGATTGCAGGTAGGGTCCAGATGAAAAACTGAGCTTAACTCTCAATCAGTTCAGGATTTGGATTTTTCTCAAGCTCCCACAGCCCTTTCATCCTTTCAAACTTGACCTTCTCTTCAGAATATATTCTTTCTCCTTTCTTCAATTTCTCAAATTCATTATTTGCAAGCTTGAGTTTATTCTTTACCTCTTCATAGCTTCCTTTTTCCTTTTTAACGTTGAAGACCCTGTTTCTATCTTTTTCAGGCATTACAGATGATGCATTTGTAGTTACTTCAAAAACAAATATGGTTGTTACAACTTCTTAGATTTTCTTTTTGAGGTTCTTCTGGGTTTAAAAATAAACTCTGCCACCTCTTCTTCAAATTCCAACTTTTTAGATGTCTTCAATTTTTTCAATTTGCTGGCACCTGTATCTAATTTGATGAAGTCTGCTTGGACTAGGGGAGATTCCTATATGTTGATAGCTTGAAGTATGTCATTCCAATTGCCTCTTATCTCCTTTGCAACTACAACCTTACCCTTTTATTTTCACCTTCGACGTTTATTCAACTTCTTTAGATTTGCTTTGCTAGTTGACTGTTCTAAAATTGTTTCCTCAACCATGGTTTTCTTCTTCTGTATAGACCTAGGAGCCTCTTGGATATTCAATGATGTCATTGGTTATTTCACTTGTTTCCTTGGTTTAAGCTTAAAAAATCTTTTATACTTTGTTTCCATAGGACTAGCAATCTTTGATGGGGTTTTAGCTTGTGGGATGGCAATTGTTCCTTCTATTCCAATTCTACTAAAAAAAAAGAATTCTTCCCAATCTCTATTTGCCTTTTGTAGCTCATGTAAGACTATCAATTTGACTAAGCCATGGTGAAATAAAGAGGTTTCACATGATGCAACTTTCATTTGTACCTTATCAGACATATTATCCAAGCTTCTGAAGAGATAAAAAGGTAAATCTAATGATATCATCCCTGTGAAATGAAGCAAGAGTTTAAAATGGTAGGTGTATACCTTATGATATCAACCCTCGCAAGTGAAGTATATCTGAATATTGTAGAGAAGATTGGAAAATGTGTCTCTGACATAACTCCTTGGCACAACCTTGTTCAATTCAACCTCTGAAAACTCTGGTTTCGAAAATATCTTGCATGGTGTCATATCAAATTTGAAATTTTTAAACCACCTGTATTCACCTCTTGGGATCTCTGTTACAGCTGATATTACTTCAGGGGAAATTGGTACATTTAGGAACCCAATATTTGAATTTGATCCTGTGAAATTTATGGAAAACTCCTTGGTAACTTGAGTGTGCCCTCCTTGAATTTTTTCACAAAACCTCGAACATCCAAATTTCTTAAAAGCTACTTCGATAGACTTATCTTTTGTATGGGCTTCAACACCTTCAGGTTCAGTCCTTAAGTAATGACCAGACCTATGGCTTCTTCTCTCCTTATCCATTTTCCTCTTGAAACCTGTAACTTCATAAATTTGCAATAAACCCTTCTAAAAACCTTGTGTCTTTAGCAAATTAACAATCTGAGTCTCCTGTTGAATAGACTGTTTCACTCAGGAATCGAATTCAGCCTCACTTGATAAAAAATCTTCCTTGCCCGATGACAATTTTGTTTCCACACAAATGAATATCAAACTCACTTAAATTAGCAAGCTTTGAAAGCACTGGTATAACCTATATTTTAATGGAACATCCTCGCTTCATTTTATTCAGTTCTGCCTCGCTTGAAAAGTTAACAGCCTTGCTTGATAAGAACTCAAGTTTCACAGCAATGGATAATATAACCTGAATTTAAATCAATTCTACCTCGCTTGAAATATAACCTCTGTCTCAATTAGCAATGAGACAACATAGCCTTTCTTGATAAGAAATACAGTCTCGCTTGATAACTAGGAATCTCACCACGAATTCTTTCTTTCAACACTTAAGAATGCATGTAGTGTTTTCTTGCATGAGACAAATGAAAACGGCCAACTGTTTGAAGTTTAAAAGGACCAATAATGTCTCACCTCTAATTTATGACAAATGACCTCTAATGATGACAAATAATGGTTGCATGCGTGGAGGACAACTCATGAATGACAGCCAATGATGGCAAATTTAACTGTATTTGACAGATATGACAGCTCAGAGACAAATATGTGAATTCCCAATTTCGTAGCGCATGGTGTCCAAATTCTGGTTTTTCTGCTACGAATTCACTAGTGTTTTCATAGTGGAAAATGGACTTTTTACACTAGGCGCGCTACGAAAATGTGGTTTATGGGCTTATTCAATCAAATTTTTGAAACGAACTTTACAACTGGGTTTTAAAACATGGCATGAGACTTGTGAAGAGTGAATTGAGGTTAATAAACAATTTTTAATGATGGTATGAGACCTTTAACCATGATCTAGACCTTGAAAAATATAAAAATGACTCTAACCCTATCTAACACTATGACTTAGGAAAAAATGTAACTAACCAAGTTTCAAAGATTTTTTATAGTGATAATAGTGGCTCGACTTGGGATAGTGTGTCCATGTGGTACACTAGGAACCCATAGCACCAGTGCTATCCTTTTTGATAAAAATCGAAATTTTTGTTGACAAGAATCTTATTCAAACTGTTGGGCCTTCACCTCGGGCTTATGTTCTCTATTTCAGCTTGTCATTTATTAGCAAAAAACTTGACCAAGATGGATATACACAATTTCATGAATGAGTGATGTTACTTCAACAAACATAATGCTTTAGGAACCTGCCATTAATAGGCCCTTCAACATATGATCCTCCATCAATTTCCTGCATATCTATGTGTTGTTCCCATGAAAACCAGCAATCTGAAAAGGACCCTTCCATAAATTATCAAGCTTACCATGCTTGCCCTTTTCCTCAATTTTGGCCTCCCATTTCAGCACTTTGTCATGAATCTGAAAATTGTCCTCTTTGATCTTCATATCAAATGTATTCTTAATTCTGTTTTGAACATGTTGATGGTTGTCATAGACTTCATTCCTTTTCTCTTGTAATGATATCAGTTGGTTAATCCTCAATTGGATGGCATTTGGTTCTTCTTCAAGTCCTTGAATTAGCTTCATAATCGGCACCCCAAGTGATGTTGGAAAAGTAGCTTCAGCCCCATAGACTAATTCATGTGGCAAAGTTCCAATTGATCTCTTTGTACAAATCCTATCAGCCCATAAGGCATATTTCAGCTTTAAGTGCCAAGCTTTCTTGTTCTCTTGCAGCACCTTTTTGATGATTCTTACAATGCTTTTGTTTGACAATTCAACAAGGCCATTACCTTGCAGATAATATGTTTTAGAGTGTCCAAGAGTGATTTGATATTGATGACAGAAATTTATCATTTTGTTGGACTTAAAATATTGAGCATTATCTGTTATAATATTCATGGGATAGAGAAACCTTTACAATATATTATTCTCTAAGAAATAAATAATTATAGAGTCATTAGCTTGCCTGGTTGGTATCACTTCTATCCATTTGGTGAAGTAGTTTGTTGCTGTAAGAATCCAACGATGTTGCCCTGATGAATATGGATGTATTTCGCCAATAAATTCTAATGCCCATTGCTGAAATGGAGCTTTAACATAGATAGGAACCAAAGGTAGAGGTGCAAGCTTTCTTCTTCCTTCAAAAGTTTGACACTCATGACATGCAACGATCTTTTTGTAAATGTCTTTAAACATAGTTGGCCAAAAGTATCCAACTCTTAGGATCTTATTTGCTGTAGCTTTCCAATAATGATGTCCTCTGCAATCACCTTTATGGAACTCATCAGTTATCTTTTCAGCCTCCTCTTCAAGCAAACAATTCAGCAAAATTCCTCCTGCATCTTTCCAAAACAAATTGTTGTCATAAACAAAATATCTCAATGATTTCAGCTTAACAAACCTTGCTTTGGACTTTGTTAGACTAGCGGGAGATTTATTATGTTGTAGAACAAAAACCAAATCCTTGTACCACTCTGAAGTAAGAATGTTTTCATCAATTTGGACCAACTCTTCTTCATTTTCAGAAATTTCTGATATTTCTACATTCAGATTTATGTCAAGACAATCCAGATTTGACTGAGACATTATTTTTTCCAAGCCTTGTTCTTTCACCAGCTTGGTTGTCTTGATGTCTATATCATATTCCAACAATTTGGCGATCCATTTTACCCTCTTGCCATCCAGATCTGCCTGAGTTAGAATGTCTTTTATCACAACACTTGGAACATATGCTATGATGTGTGAATGCAAAATATAAATTCTAAAATATTTTATAGCTTTCACCAAAGCATAGGCTTGCTTCTCAAGAATATTATACTTCAGCTCATCATTTTCTAATTTCCTACTAAAGAAATAAATAGGTTGTTCAATACCTTTCTTTCCTTGTAGCAAAACTCCAGCAATTGTGTTTTCCAAAGCAAATGTCAAAACCAGAATTTCTTTGGAAAAATCTAGACTGATGAGTAATGGTGCTTGTGTGAGTGCCTCCTTGATTTATTCAAAAGATTTCTTTTCTTCAACTGTCCATTTAATTTCAACTCCTTTCTTCAAGATCCTTGTTATATCTTCAACAATCTCAACAAAGTTAGGAATGAAACGTCTAACAAAATTCACTTTCCCAAGAAAAGATTGAATCTATTTCCTACTTCTTGGAAAATCTACCTTTTGAATTGAATTGACTCTATTAGGATCAATCCTAATTCCTTCTTTAGAAATAATATGACCAGGTAATTTTCTTGATGTCAAAGAAAAAATTCTTTTAGTAGGATTAAGAGAGATACCAAACCTTCTACATCTCAGCAGAATTTTTTCTAGATGTTTCAAATGATCTTCTTCTTTATTTGAGTAAACTGTGATATCATCAATATAGACAACCATTGATTTATCCTTTTCTTCAGAGAAAGAAATTTCCATTACTCTTTGGAAAGTGGCTCCCGCATTCATGAGACCAAAAAGCATTTTGCGTACATGAATGTACCCCATGGTGTTGTGAACGTTGTTTTTTCTTGATCATCTGGATGCGCAAGAATTTGATTATAACCTAAAAAACCATCAAGCATATACATCCTTTGTGAACCAACAATATTTTGTAGAATTGAATCCATCTTAGGAAGAGGATAGTTATCGTTTAGTGAAGCCTTATTCAAATTTCTGAAGTCAATACAAATTCTGATTTCTCCACTCTTCTTTCTTATCAGAACTAAGTTTGCAAGCCAATTTGAAAATGTGATTGGGACAATGATCTTTAGATAAAAAGGTTTCTTAATCTCTTTCTCAATCAATGACATGTGAAGAGGATTAATTCTCCCCAATTTCTGCTTGAAAGGCTTCTCATTTTCCTTGATAGGAATAGTATGCTGAATAATTGATGGATCATACCTTTTTAGATCAGCATAGCTCCAAGAAAAAACATCAATGAAATTCTCCATCATCTCAATATATTTGAATTTCATATCAGCGGAAAGAAACTTTGAAATTTTTATCATTTTAGGCAAAGCTAATGTACCAAGATTACAACTTTCGACTTCCTTTTCATCAGCTTGTAATTTTGGCTATTTAAACACATCATTTTGATCAAAAAGCTTCTTAAGAGGAATAAG